>JAIFZK010000006.1:6047500-6050000 GCA_027481765.1 Tenualosa thibaudeaui | reverse complement strand
AACCAATATGCTCCTTCAGTAAAACATAAAACAATGTAATACATAAACAACAACAGACCCTGAATTACTGAAGATTTTTCTAGATGCAAACTTTACCTCAGAAATAAATAGAATGGCTTAAGTGTAAGTGAAAATTAACAAAGTAAAGAAAGCATTTGATTTTTCAGTCATATCTGATATTTAGTCATTACCAGCAATGATAAATCACTTGTCTTCAAACAGTTACCCATGTTTTTGGGAGGATAATGCCACTTGACCGATATGCAAAAAGGAAGTGTGGCCACAATGCCACAGACAGGTCTTCAGTAATACTGGGTTTGAGACACTAGCTGGGCGTCTACTCAATTTATTTGCATTTCATATTCGCATTAACATTAATTTGTCTCAAGAATATGCACGTCAGCATGCATTTCCATCAACTGTGAATAGAAAATGAACATTAGGCCAGCTGTGGGATTATCGTCTATGGACAGACACATGGTAAATGTGAATATACACAAATTAAACAGTTTCCATCGACTTTAATCGCATTATGCCTTATTTGCATCAAGAGTTAATCCACCCCCCTCAAATGAATTAAATGTATATTTACGTAGGGGACTAATGCGAATTTGCAGGTGTTTCCAACCGAGGATTTCTTATTTGCATAACTGAAATGCGTATCCTCTAGCTGAATGGAAACCCAGCTACTGCTGCACATTTTGTGTGTGCAAGCAGCCTCATCATGGCACACTATCTCAGACATGTCAGGGTGGAAGGGTGATCCTCAGGGGTCAGATGGAGGTTGTGTGTTTTCAGCTGGAAGTGCTTTACTGGGCAGAGACAATGGTGAGTGTCACTGTGTGCAGGTGTGTGTGTGTGTGTGTGTGTGTTTATGTGTGTGTGTGTGTGAAGGGGGGATTGTTATTCTAACACAGATCAGTTAGGCCAGCAAGGTCAGAGTGGATCTTTTTCAGTTCTACCAGTCAGAACTACCATTTACTTAGTGAATGCATTCCACTAATACGCCACTAAAGCTAGAACAGACCTCTCACTTTTCCAGTCTTGAACCATTAGAACGAGATTAAGAAGGATAACGAGACTGAATGTTTGATCTAGTTAGAATTACATCAACATTGGAAAGCGGTTGGTGGTAGTGTAGTGGTTAAGGAACCTGGCTAGCATGCAAGTTGTGGGTTCAAATCCCAGCTGCCACTGCTGTGCCCTTGAGCAAGGCACTTAACCCTAAGTTCCTCTAGGGGAGACTGGCCCTGAACAATTGATAGTTGAATAATTGTAAGTCGTTTTGGATAAAAGCGTCTGCGAAATGCATAAATGTAAATGGACAGAAAGTGCAACATATCAAAACTGTCACCCAAACCTCAGATTACCTATGACTGGCTGCGACGTTCCATCATCACAATCAGGGTTAAATAACTGAGAGGTCTGTATATAGCTTAGACTTTAGTGCCATACAAATAGGCTGAACTGTGTCCAAAAACACACTTTAAAAGTAATAGAACCTCCAGGTTTCTACAAAAATGCTGCACTGTTACAGTAATATACCCGCTCAATAGACTCTAAAAATGATTTAGATATGCATGTAGCATTTTTTTTTCCCTCAACTACTCAGCAGTCAATATTTAATACCTTAAAACAAAGCAGATGCACATCTGATTTTGCAAATGGATTTTTTTCCATCAACAGCAACAGACGGTATATCAATTATTTCAGCTGTTGCAAGGACACACAGTCAACTAACTATCATTAAATTAAAATCTAGCATATGGTTGTAAATTTATACAAACATGTAAATTGCTGCATTTACCATGTCAAAACAAGGTGATGGAGAATTGTACATAAAAGTATATTTCATATAAGTTGTCAAACAACAACAAATTCAGCATACCGAAGACATATTTTATAACTACTCTGCCATCACTGGCAAGCCAATAGCATTCATATCCTTCAGCTCTGCTTGCTGGGAAAATGTGATGTGAAATGGGATGTGACATCACAGGGCTGAACGCATCCTTCTATCCACACACCATAAAGATGTCAGTGTCGAATTCCTGCTGCCACTCCATCTCACCCACAAGTTTACTTTGGATACTAGAGTCTGTCTGCGGCCCTGATTTGTGGCTAACCGCTGCAACACCCCTTGCTCCAACTCTGCTGCAACCTTCACAGGGGGTGATAAAAGGAACAAGAGTCTGTCTGCGGCCCTGATTTGTGGCTAACCGCTGCAACACCCCTTGCTCCAACTCTGCTGCAACCTTCACAGGGGGTGATAAAAGGAACAAGAGGTTCACAGACTGTGTGTGGAGTGTGTGTGTGCCTGTTTGGGTGTTTGTGTGTGTGTGTGTGTGTGTGTGTGTGTTTTTGTATGTTTTTGTGTGTGTGTCTGTCTGTGTGCATGCATGTGTGTGTGTGTCTGCATGTGTGTATGTGTGTGTGTGTTTGTGTGTGTGTGTGTGTGTGTGTGTGTGTGTGTGTGTTTTTGTGTGTGTGTCTGTCTGTG